>JAZKJV010006881.1:0-43578 GCA_037367405.1 Ottelia alismoides | reverse complement strand
TGATCGGGGCCGTGGAGGCACCGCCGCTGGGCAGCGCCAGGGCGCAGAGCACCACGACTAGGGCTGCGTTTCGTAGCATCATCATGGCAGCCGCTGGGCCGCCCATGGCGCGCGGCAGGCAGCCGCAGCAACGAACAAGTGGCGTTGGTTGATGATCTTCTGTGCAAGGTGACAGGGCTGCGAGCTGGGTCCAGGGCAGCGCTTGCCTTGGCCTTTTGCTGTAGGCGCGGCAGCGAAAACAATGCTGGTGGCCGTGGCCGCAGCAATAGCCCCGCATGGTTCGGTTCGGACACGGAATCCGAACCTCTTAGGCCAGGGAGGGGCCCCGGCTGTAGCCTGACCGGAGTCTTCTGCCTGCCTGGCCCGCCGGCCCTGGCCCTTTGCACGCAAGGCACAGCAGCCACGCCCGTTCGCGCAGTCCGGCCTCATGACCGCATGACCCCCAGATCGATCGCTTCATAAAGCTGCTTTCAACAACTCCAAGATCGCTGTTTCACCACCACCGCCTCACTCGCCCTTTTCGACGAGCAAGCATAAATGTTGGGCATGGGCATGGGTATGGGCATGGGCATGAACATGGGTATGGGTATGGGAATGGGCGGCGGCGGCGGAGGAGGAGGCACCGACGCGTACGGAATGAACCGGAAGCGCGGGGCGAGACGACGAAGGGTGTGTGGCGGGTCGTGGTGCATGGTGCCGGTACTTCTGCGCTCGTGCAGCGCCGGGGTCCCACCCTGACCCTGCTTTGCCGTGTGCCGGCGACGACGTTACGCCGGTTTGTGGTGCGTCGCACACACACAGGCGAGGGGGTGAAGAAGGTGTTTGTTGCGGGCCTCCCGTTTAACGTGGACTGGCAGGAGCTGAAGCGTTATTTCCGCACGGCCGGAACAGGTATGGGCCCGGTCCTCGCAACCGTTGCCGCGGCCGTTGTGCGGCTGAGGCTTGCAGTTCTACCTTGGTTGTTCGCCTCGTGGTCGTACGGTGTGCGGTGCGCTTGCCGTGCGCGCAGTGGTATATGCTGGTGTCATGAAGGACAAGGAGAAGGGCATGTCAAAGGTACTGCATCCGCCCGTTGCGTGCCAGACGTTGCGGATCTGGTGTCCTGTGGCGGTGTTTGGCTGGCGCTTTCGTGGGGGCCGTTGATCCCCCAAGATAAAGAGGGTTGGCTGGCTGCGCCTCGAAGCTCTCGTTATTTTGCTCGTGCAGGGCTGCGGAGTGGTGGAGTTTGAAACACCGGAACAGGCGCAGACGGCGATTCAGCTGTTCAATGGAACACAGGTAACAGGCCCGCGCAGATGGACGGCGTTCCTGGGGAGTGTGGCCATGTGGGTGCTCTTCCCGGCGTCCTTCCTTGCCGTCCGTTTCACGAAGCTGCACCTGCACGCGGCCGCAGATGTCCGGTCGCACCATCTACGTGCGCCTGGACAACGACAACGCCGTTGGGGCGCTTGCTGACCAGTCCGCTGCAAAGAAGGCCGCGAACGGCAGCATGGGTGCCAGTATGGGCGGCGGCATGTACGGGACTGGCGCGACGGCCGGGATGCACGGCAACGATGGGAGCAACTATGGTATGTGTGCAGGTCGGCCGCGCGGCTCGCAATTGCCGCTCTTTGTCGTTGCACCATGCGCGTGTCCTGTAGCTTCTGCGTTTCGCAGCATGGGTGCTCGATCCGGCGACGCAGCCGCGGGGCACGGTGCCGGGTAGCGCATCTTCGATGCAAAGCCCATGCAAATCGCGCATGCATGCGGTCTCGCTTCTCCCGCACCGAAGGTGGCTTTGACCGCACGCGCTGGTGCTTCCGGCGGCCGAGGGCGCGCGCTGGTCGGATGTGTCACCTTGCAAGGCATGCGACTGGAAGTTGTCGGTGGTGCACAGGCGCTTTCCGCCGTCCCAGCAGCTCCGCGCGCGACCATCGCTTGCATGGTGTTCGGCGGTCCGGCGTTGCCCACCTAGCATCTTGATGTGCTTTCCTCGCCTAAGCTTGCGGGTTGTCATGCTGGCGTAATCACGGGTGCATGGGCATGCGAGCGGATGTCCCAGCCCCGCCCCCCGTCACCTAGCCTTGTTGCTTCGTAATGCCATGATGGTATCTTGCTCGTTGGCATCGTTGCATGTTGGTAGATGGCGAGTTGCCTCCGCAATGAATTCGCGCCTGTGATCCGGCTTCAGAGCTTTGCGGTATCGTTGCTGCTTACATGCGCTGTGGGGTTTTCTCCATATCGAGCACGCCTGCTTCATCTGCTCAGCTTGGGTTGTTCTGCAATGCGTACCACGCACGGTGTTGCTGGCTTTGGACGCTGGGGTCGCGGAGTCTCAGCATGCGCCGTACTGTGAGAGAGCTGGCTACGCTGGCTGCAATCGGTGGCGCAGGAGTGATGAGCCGTGTTTATCCTATCCTATCCTTGTCAACGTGTGGCAGCAGGTTCCTCCCAGCAGCAGCAACAGCAGCAGCAGGTTGGCATGATGGGCGCGTCGAATATGTCGTCGGCGTCTGGTATGAGCAGCGCCATGGCGCAGTTGGCGCAGATGGCGGGCCTGCAGGGCGGCAGCGGCACCGGCGGCGGCAGCAGCATGGGCGGCGGCGCGTCTGGGCTGAACGCCGCGGCGGCGGTGCTGGCGGCCGGCAACAAGTCCGGCGCCAGCGGCATGACCGGCGGCGCCAACAGCAGCAGCAACCCAATGGCCAGCATGCTTGGGCTGGCGGCGGCGAGCGGCGGCATGAGCGGTGGCAACGCGATGGCCAACATGCAGAACCTGGCGGCGCTGGCTTCCATGATGGGCCTTACGGGCATGTCTGGCATGGGCGGAATGTCCGGCATGTCTGGCATGGGCGGAATGTCCGGCATGCCTGGCATGGGCGGAATGTCCGGTATGGGCGGCATGGGCGCGGCTGGTATGGGCGCCGGCGGCGGCATGGGCGCGATGGGCGCTGGCGGCGGCATGGGCGCTGGCGGCATGGGCGCTGGCGGCATGGGCGCTGGTGGCATGGGCGCTGGCGGCATGGGCGCTGGTGGCATGGGCGCCGGTGGCATGGGCGCTGGTGGCATGGGCGCAGGCGCAATGGGGGCCGGCGGTATGGGCGCCGGCGCCATGGGCGCGGGCCCGATGGGCGCTATGGGGATGGGCATGGGCGGCGGTCCCATGGGCCCTCCGCCCATGGGCATGGACCCGATGGCTATGGGCATGCCGGGCCCCGGTATGATGGGCGGCATGATTGGGCGGCATGGGCGGCGGCGGCCATGCCCCGCCCGGCTCCCGGCTCTTCGTCAGCAACCTGTCGTACGAGACCGGCTGGCAGGCCTTGAAGGACCACTTCAAGACCTGCGGCACCGTGCAGTACAGCAAGATCATCATGGTGCGCAGCAAGGCGTCGGGTGCAGGCGGCGAACGCTTCGCTGACCGCTGGTCCTGCGGATGAGCTTGGGTAGCGCACCCTCTGCATAAGGATATTTTTAGCACGTTTGCACTGTCGTCGCACGCTGATTCTGCCCACACGTGCGCTCGGCAGTGGCGTCAATGCACGGCCCATGCAGCCATGACGTGTAGTACGGATGAGCAGTGGCTGGTACGGCATATGCAGCAGTCATATGATCCGCGCCTTCGCTGCGCGGCACACGGAAACCAAGTCACCTACATGTACACGCCCGTTTGTAGCTTTGTAGCGTAGCCTGCACGACCGCCGCGTGTCTGCTGCTGCGCTGCTGGGGCCCCGCAGGACAAAGAGACCAACCGCTCCAAGGGGTGCGGCATCATCGAGTTCTCCAACCCCAAGGAGGCCAGGATGGCCATGAAGAAGCTGGATGGCACGGTGCGTGGCGCTTTTGCGACAGCCGCGCGGCAGGACTGTGCACCGGTCGACTGCCGTGCCGTGGTGCGGGGCTGCTGTCTTGACAGCAAACATGAAGAATGAGGAACGGTCATCGACGGCCCATGATGTCGCTGCTTGGGCTACTTTTCGCTGCGGCCCTTGGATCGGTAGGCCTTTTCCCCTGCAGCAGCTGCTGCTGCCGCCGGCGCAGCTGCAGCGTTGGGTGCATGACCGGTGGTGGCAGTCGCGCTTTCCCAACAGAGCGCGACCCATGCAAGCCGTGTGCTGCATGTGTGCATGCACCAAGTTTACTGTGCGCTGGTGTGTGTTACTCGCACGCGGACAAGCTGTCTACTTGACATGCGAGTACAAGGTCCTGCATTCCCTTAGTTCCCATAGCTAGTTCCAAGCAATCGATCCGAAACGCAATTAGTTGCATTCTCATCATGTCGCCACCCTACCGTGCCGGAGTTTCCCCTTGTTTTCACATCCCTGCCGCCGCCCTGTCATTCGCCTACCGCCTGCAGCAACTGGACGGCCGCACCATCCACGTGCGCGAGGACCAGCAGGAGGGCATGCCGCCGCCGTCCATTGCCATGAGCATGGGCATGGGCGGACCCATGGGCCACATGGGCGGGCCGGGCCCGATGGGGCCTATGGGCATGGGCGGTGGCGGCCGCATGGGCGGCCCGATGGGCGGCGGTGGCGGCGGCGGCGGCCGCATGGGCGGCCAGCAGCAGCAGCGCGCAAACGTGACGCCGGAGACGCGTAAGACGTGCCAGATCGTCGTGCACGGCCTGCCTTTCTCGTACGAGGACGCTCAGCTGCGGGTGAGGCGAGTGGCACGAGGCGGTGCCCAGCAGGGATGATCCACAGCGGGACTTCCAGCAGAGTTGCGCAGCCTCTGAACAACAGTGCGTTGGTGGCGCACGCGCTCGTCCTGTTGTAATGCTGGTGCCTTGTGGCGAGCATCGTGCGCACCACGGCGCGGCCAAAAGTTCGCGGCGCCCCGTTGCGCGCCGATACTGACGGTGTTGTGGGCAAAATGGGTCCGTTCCGCTGCTGTGCTGCAACTTGCGCTCGCCCCGCCCCACCCCCATCCGCACACGTACACGCACACGCTCTCGCACGTGGGCGCGCAGAGCTTGTCCTTTGCATGCGTCGTCCACGTCCTGCTGCTGCCGTTGCCTTCATCATCGCCCGCCAGGATATGATGCGCATCATCGGCCCGCTGCTGGAGTGCGAGATCAAGAAGGACCGCATGACGGGCCGCAGCAAGGGCTGGGCAACGGTGCTGTACGACTCGGCGGAGAACGCGCAGAAGGCTATCGCGGTGGGTTGGGCTGCGCGTGAGGTGCACGCAGCGGCACGGCGCGGCGCGGCGCAGCTACTTGCGCTCAGAGTGCAGGTGTGCAACATGCGCATGGCCTCTGCTTTCGCCGATCGGTCGACCGACAAGCGCTCGTGGACGGGCGAGGACGGGTTTTGCACATTATCATCATCACGCATTCATATGCCCCGTGCGTGCGTTCACTAGCCAAGCTGGTCAAGACGGCGCTGCCCTGACGGCCAGCTGTGCCGCCGTGGCGCATACGGTTTGCTCCGATCGGCCCTCTCACAGGCCGCGCATGCTAAACTGCCCCCACTAGCTGACGCCTTTTGGCGCCCTGCTCCGTAGCCCTTTTACACACCCCTGGCCCGACGCCCATATGCCTCTGCCGCCATATGCCCCTTTCCCCGCACTGTCGCGTATGTACGTGCGCCTCACGCCACATCGCCACCACCGGATAGAAGTACAACGGCTACGACCTCCATGGCCGTACGCTGTCGGTCAAGCTCGATGCGCACATTGTTTGAGCACGCCTTGCGCAGTTGCCCGTCCTGCTGTTGAGCCGCTGTGGTAGCCGCCGTCGGCGTCGGCGGCACGTTGAGAACGGCTCTACCTCGCGTGCTGTTGCCGCACCAGCGACGTGTATCCAGTGCAGCAGCTGGTTGCAGGGCGCGACAGCAGCCTGTGGCCGCAGTTATCCTTGGAAGTGGTGTTGAGCGGCCTGTGCGCTTTGCGAGACGTTGCGGGCTGCTAGTAGTGATCAGAACGGACACGGGACCGCCTTTCAAGAGTAGCCGCCTGCCGTGTTAAGAGTTAGCTCCAGCGCAGTCTTCTGTGGCGCGCGGGCGCGGCCAACAGACCATGACAGGCAAAGCGTGTGGCGTGAGCTACGTGGACGTTGTGAGCCCTTGGGTGTGTGTGTGGCGGGCTGGCGCACAATGCTTATGTGCCGCCAGGCTTTTGGGCCCCTGTTTGCTGCGTTCGCGGTTCGTCCCGCCGAAGGAGGGAAACGTGCGCGTTGCCGTCGCAAGTGGTGATTGTATGCTGTTGCTGTCTCGCAGGCTGCATGGACCGTGCTGCCGTTTCGTTGGTTTGTCTACTTTTACGTTGCCAGGCCTTGGCGCGCTTTCAAGATGGCCGCACGCATGTTGGACTGACAGACTGACATTGTGCTCACAGGTTAAGATCGGGCGGAGGTGCTCCTGCTGGCCGATGGCCATCCCGGCGTCGAGTCACGATTTGATTGGCCCGCTGCGCATTGTTTCCTTCGATGAGGGCCAGATAGCATGAAGGGTCCCAAACGCGTACTTGCGGGCGGCCGCCGCGCGAGCACGTGTCCGACGCTCCAGTCCAGTTGCCACATCCAAGCACGTGCACCCCCGGTGCTGTTGTCGTCTTAGTCATGGAAGGTAGTCATGGAACGGGCGGGCCACACGTCAGGAGGCCCCAGAAACCCACCGCAACCACGCGTAAGCAACCGTGCATTAGTACATGGCCTGATCCGTACCCAACCAATACAACAAGGCAGGGGCAGAGCTCTGACAACTCGTCGTACAACTCGTCGTACAACTCGTCGTACGGCAACGCCAGAGAGGGAGAGAGGAGCAGCGATTGAAGCTTTCCTAACATGATGATACGGGGGCAAGTTGGTCTAAGCCGCCTTCGACACCCAGCACCCGTCAGCCGCCCGCCGGCTACCCCTTTCTGCGTTTTGCGCTGTGACCACGACAGAAAGCGCACCGCTGCCGACGTCGTTCTTGCGCAAAGGCGCAGCATCCAGCAGCACGCACGCAACGGCGCGTGGGGGAGACCGTCCATCCATCCATCCCAGTGCACTGGACACGGCATCGTTGCTACTGCTGCGCGCCGCCGAAGCCGGCCTTGACCTTGGCCTCGCACTCGGCCAGCGTGAGCGCAGGGTTGGTCAGCTGCCACTCCACCACCGCCGCCATCACCTTGCCCATCTCAGCGCCCGGTTTGGACCAGCCAAGGCACGACATCACCTGTGAGGGGCCACAGAGAAGCAGCGGAGCTCAACTTTACGTGCCTTGTGGTGCAAAAATCGTAGCCCAATAGCCTAGTATTGCGTCCTGTGCCAGAAACACGCTCTGTGAGGCATTTCCGTAGTAGTAATGACACTGCGTGCGACGGTTGTTCACGGGGAGGGCGGCGGGTTTCGTCATGCCCGCAATGAAAGTGGCCGTGTTGGCACTAGGGATGGGTGCTGCGTGTGCCGTATGCGCTGCGGCTGCATGGTCCCCATGCGTATGGCAGGTAGCTCCAGGGGGGGCTCTGCGCCCCCCTGGAGGCTGGCGCCTTGAGCGTGCAGACCGGGGGCGGAGGCGGGCGTACGGTATCCACGACAGCAACGTCAGCAGGGCGGCGGCGCAGTTGCCGCTGCATCAAGGGGGCGAGGCGCGGCTACAGCCGTGCCGAGCCCCCTCGTTAGCTGCTGCCCCCACCGCGCCGCACCTGCTTGCCGTCCATGAGCGGCTTCCACTGCCAGCAGTCCTGCAGGCCGTACGCCTCCACGGCAACCGACAGCTGCCGTACAACCTCGTGGCGCGCGGCGGTGGAGGCCTCGGACAGTTCTGCCGCGTAGTCGCCGTCGCCGCCGCTCGGGGCGGCGCCGCCGGGCGTCAAGGGCGCAGCGGCGCGCATGGTGCTAATCGGCGCGAGGAGCAGGCCTGCGGCGCGAGCGGCACGGGGTATGTACGGCCCCCAGGCGGAACCAGGGCGGCGGCAGAGCGGTGGGTGAGGTAGCGCCCCTACCACTGCAACGGCAAAGCCAGGCACGGTCAAACACAAAAACCCACCCTCTTGTCGACGAGCGCTCATGAAGAATACCACGAACACACCAATACCTGCGCCTACATGCTTGCTGTGGGCCTGGGGCAGCCCCCACAGCAGAGGATGTACATCGCAAACAGTGCTAGATGTGGCGTTAATGCCCCAACACCTCGCTACACTACGGTTGAGGTAGAGCCTTTGCATTTCCAACGCTGACTGCCAACCTTCTGCCGCAAACAAGTGTACGGTACCAATGGCTGCTGCACCCTCTGCCGCCACCACCGCCACCACGAGCAGCAGCAGCAGCACCAACATACCGCGTCGGCCACCCACCCAGCCGCCACTGCGCCTTGAGCTTGCGGATGGCCAGGCCCAGCGCGACGCGCACGTCGCCAGCAGCCGCGCCAGCACCGTTGCCGTCATGAGGATGATGATGGGCTGCCGCGGCGCCGCCGCCGGAGGGGCCTCCCGCCAGCAGCGCGTGCGCTGCCGCGAGCTCCTGCGCGCCCTCGTGCAGCGCTGCCGTCATCTCAATGTCCTGTGACGGCACGGCGGCATCAGTGCACGATGCAGCAGTAGCAGTAGCAGTAGCATTAGTCCAGCACTCAACAGCAGCACTAGCACCATCAGCTGGGAGTGCTGGTGTGTGGCTACACAGCCCAGGGCAGGGTCATGGTCGGCCGCGGCGTATGCAGCGCCGTTGTGGCAACCTGCAACGGAGCGCAGCAGCACCAGTAGTAGCAGTTGGTGGTGAGGTGAGGTATGGTCATTCTGCCTGGCTGGGGCGAGAAGGAAGAGCACCTGACTGGCCTGCCTGGCGATATGCACACAGCAACCTGACGCCAAAACGCAGTGCTGCTACGACGCGCACGCCCTGCACACTGCAGCACACTGCAGCACAGCACAGCACAGCACAGCACAGGGCGCTGCACGGCACAACGGTCGTCCAGTGCTCCGTGCTACAGGGACGCCCCCCAGCGCTGCACATCGAGACACCTCCTTCCCGGTCAGCAACAGTGCATGTGGCGCCGGCGGGCGGGTGGGCGGGCGCACCTTGACCCGCCACTTGATCGAGTCCCGGATGACCGCCGCCGCAGCCGGCACGGGCTTGCCCTTGGCGGGCGCGTGCTGCAGGCCGCGCAGCGGCAGCATCAGCGCCGCCAGCAGGTAGAAGCGCCGCTCCTCCTTGTCGACCTGCCGGGCGGGCAGGGCGGGCAGGGCGGGCAGGGCGGGCAACTGGGCTTGGGGGCAGGCAGGCAAAGCAGAGCGGCGGCTGGGGGCCTCCGGCGGCGTGCGCAAGGAAGACAGTGCACTCCAAGATACTGCTGCTGCTGCTGGGTGACTGCTGTGGCCGACGGCAGCCTGGCACGGCAAGTACGGCTAGCACACACAGCGGCTTCAGCGGCTGGTGCCTGCCAGGAGGTGTCGATGGTCCCGGTCATTACAGGACGATGTATGATACTGCATGCTAGCAATGCGGTCCGTGCATCGGCGGTCGTCGTGTGCGCCCTCCCTTGTGTGGGTCGGTGGCTGCGCCCCCCCCCCACCTGCAGGCCCTCCGCCTTGAGCAGGGTCTCCGCTGCGGCCGTTGCCGCGACGCTGGGGGCACACCAGCGCGGCCCCAGCGA
Organism: Ottelia alismoides; assembly: GCA_037367405.1. Classification (NCBI taxonomy): domain Eukaryota; kingdom Viridiplantae; phylum Streptophyta; class Magnoliopsida; order Alismatales; family Hydrocharitaceae; genus Ottelia; species Ottelia alismoides. Next base: position 34,021 of record JAZKJV010006881.1, on the reverse strand, counting down.
TGCGTCCAGCGGCGGCGGCAGCGCGAAGACGACGCTGAACAGGCTGAGGGCGTGCAGGAGCCGCACTGCTGCTACTGGCGAGGGGCCTGTAGACGGGGCAGACGGGCGCAGCACGCGGCATGTCGCCGCTATCCGGTCGTGGCGGTGAACGATCGCCACTGCCCTGCTCGTGCCCACGCGACGTTAAGGCCGTACCTAATTACGCTCTGGGCATTGCTGGCAGTGATGAGTGGCAGGGCAGGACGCTAGACGTACGACAGGGTCGTACGGCCCTGCAGTGCCGCACCGCACGAGCGCCGCGCACCCGCAGCCCGGCTCACTGCCGCCCGCGCCGCGGCCACAGAGGACGCGGCAGAGCAGCTGCCAGCTGCAATAGTGCACAACCAGAAGGGTGTGCCAAATGCGTGCGGTCGTTGCAGCTTTGCTCATGCGCTTGACTTATTGGCTAAGGCCACTAGACGCTATTGCTGTGACAAAGTCGTCAGTCGGTTGCTTTTGGATGTAACAGACCAGCTTCGCTGCTTTCCTTTCGGGAAGGCGGGTTCTTCAAACGATTGGGAAGATTGTAATCGGTGTAGTCCCTCATGCAGTTACTACCGACACCTGGTCTCACCGTTGAACATGCCCTCTAGCTCCGTGCCGACACGCTCCTTGCTAATCTTGGTGGCAAGGGCGGTGCGTACCTGCCGTATGGGCAAGCAGGGTTGCAGGGCGAACGGCACGGCACGACACGCAGGGGGGGTACTGCGCTTGCGGTATGGGGGCGCAGGGTCGGTGGTGGGGGCGGGGCGGCCGGGAGGAGGGGAGCGCTGCGCTTTAGGCTGAGGAACCGAAGCATGAGAAGGCAGTCCAGGCGAGGAACGTGCGCACGACAAGAAGGGCTGTGCCCGCTTCTTTTCGGGGGCGGGTTGGGTGGTGGGGCGTCGGGCCTGCGTGTGGCCGGTTGCCGCACCCGTAGTTGGCCGCCGCCAGTTGGCGCTGACGCCACTCGTCTGGCGCCAGGTGGCGCTGCGCTACCCTGTTAGAGGTTTAGCCGGCGGCGCCACATTTGGCACAACACGAGGTTTCTGCCGTAGCCAGCTTGCACGCAGAGGTCTCTGACGGGCTCAAGCGCTGCAGAGGTTGGGCGTGCAACCCACGCCGTACCGCCAGTACGGCAACAAACCCAGAGCTAACGTAATGGCGGGGCCTGCCGTTCTTGATCTGCAGAGGTGCAGAGGTGGCGCACATACAGAATCAACGCTGTGTGCGTGGGCATACACATCGTGCCACAATCGCGTCGATTTGCAATCAGAATTCGAACAGGCTTCGCTGTGCATGACGTTGACAGCAGCAGCAGCATTCGAAAAAGAGGTCACTGAAATGGCGGTAAAGCTTAGCGTGAAATGGGGCAAGGAGACCTTCAATGACATCGAAGTCGACCTGTCCTCCCCGCCCCTGGTGTTCAAGTCACAGCTGTTCGCCTTAACAAACGTGCCGCCCGATCGCCAAAAAGTTATGATCAAGGGCGCCCTCCTCAAAGACGACGACTGGGGCAAGGCTGCTCCCAAGGAGGGCATGACTGTAATGCTCATGGGATCCGCGGAGGCAGTTTCTGTGGAGGCGCCGCAGAACGCACCCAAGTTTGTGGAGGATCTGCCGCAGTCGGAACAGGACCACTTGGACACCAAACAGTACGGCGCGGGCCTGGTCAACCTGGGCAACACCTGCTACATGAACGCCACGATGCAGTGCATGTACGCGGTCCAGCCGCTGCGCCAAGCGCTGAACACCAAGCTGCGGAGCGCGGGCAATGACCCCAGCGGCGCGCTTGCAACTGCCACACGCGAGCTGTTTAAGGACTTGGAGCAGGGAGGCGCGCCCTTCACGCCCATGGGCTTCCTGCTGGCGCTGCGGCACAAGTTCCCGCAGTTCGCGCAGCAGGGCCCCGGCGGGAGCTATATGCAGCAGGACGCGGAGGAGTGCTGGACCAACGTCATGTACACGCTGCGGGAGAAGGTCAAGGTGGGCGGGCGGCCTCCCGGTGCAAACCACAGCACACATTAAAGTCCCATGCCGGCTACACAGCAGTAATCAAACACTGGAACCAACGTTTGGGTCTTCATACCGGCACGTGGCATGGCATGCGCCGTCGTACGGAGAGGGACTCACAACCCCGCGCGGCGCCTTGCGCGTGTGCATCCGCAGGACGATGACGACGTGGCGGTGGTGGACAAGCTCTTTGGCATCAGGACGCAGCTCAAGCTGGCGTGCGAGGAGTCTGGGGAGGAAGTGCAGGCGAGCGCGCGTGTACGGGCATGCCGGCGTAGACCAACCCGGCCGCGCCGACGCTGGGCGGGGCATACGCCCAACAGCAAACGCAGACAACCGACTACGGTAGTTACGTGCTGATGCATGGCGAATGCAGGGGCAGGGGCCCTATCTCCCATGCCATGCCATGCCATGATGGCTCTCGTATTCCTTCTGGATCCTGCATACATGGTGGTGGTGGTGGCCCCATGCTGGTCCTGACCTCTGTTTCGTGATATCCCATGCAGCAACAAGGACGAGGTGTGGCAGCCTCATGGTGCGGTGCAGCCCGTGCTTCAGTGATGCAGCGCCGCGCTCGTGCACAACGAGATCTACCGCCATCTGCGGTGACCCCCTCCGCATGCGCGGCTCACACACCGTTCCCCCCCCTCCCGCGTGTGCTTGCCGCGCACAGGAGTCGGGCCTGGCGTACACGCTCAAGGTCAACATTGAGGAGAAGACGGGCCACGTGTCTGAGGGCGTTGCGCTGGCCCTCAAGGAGGAGCGCGAGAAGCGCAGCGACAAGCTGGACCGGCTGGCCCTGTTCAAGGGCAGCACGACCGTCACGGGGCTGCCGCCCTACCTGACGTTGCAGGTAGCTCTCGCCCGGCAGCGTGATGCCGTACATGACGACCCCAAAGGGGTTGGGCGGCAACGAACCGGTCTGCGGGAGTGCAGATCCGCACACGGGCAGGTCGCCATGCGCCTTTGCATTTGCACGGCAAGCGTCGCATGACCTGGCGCACGGCTGTTGGCCGCGTGCGCGCGCACCGCATCGAAGCGCCCTGCTGTTGTGCTCGCAACTGCCGCGCTCGTGCCTTTTCAGATGATGAGGTTCTTCTTCCGTCGCGACAACCAGCAAAAGGCAAAGATCCTTAAAAAGGTGCGTCCTGCAGCACGCGGCCTGCCGTGCGGCGCCTGGCGCATCAACTCGCAACAACCTATTCGCACAGATGCTGTTGTTGTTGCTATCCCCAGAGACAGCGCCTAGCTTGGTTTCAAAGCCGTAGAAGGGGAGGCGGCAGTAGCGGTTGCGCACGGTCGTGCGTGGCTCAATGTGGGCTGGGTGTCACGAGTGCAGGGCACATCTCCGGGCGCCGCTGCCGTTGCGGCGCGGCGCATGTGGTCCGGGCTGCATCAATGATGATCGCATGCGTGCGTGCAGGTGACCTTCCCCCTGGAGTTTGACGCGTACGACTTCTGTAGCCCTGAGCTCAAGGCGCAGCTGGACCCGGCGCGTGCGGCGTACAAGGAGGAGCAGGACAAGGTCATCGAGGCAAAGAAGCTAGCGAAAAAGGTAACGGTCCCGGGGGGGGGGGCAAAAGGCAGGCTTGCGAAGGGCAGGCGCGGCGGTTGTGTGCCCAGTGCGCTTCGAGCGTGCCATGCTGTGGCGGCGCAGCTGCTGTACGGTGCTGTACGGAACGCACGGCTCCCTGGAAGGCTTCGTTGGCGCCATGAGGATCTGATCTTGGGCCATTGCCGGGGCGGGGGGGTAGCCGCTGCAGCAGGCGAAGGAATGCTTTTGCTTGCAACTCAACAACGTCAGGCGTGCGGCTGGGTTTATGCCGTGCAGAACGGCCCTACCCCGCCGAGCGTGTCCGCCCCCGCTGCTGACACGGAGATGGCGGACGCGGCGCCCAGCACGTCCACGCCCAAGTCGCCGACAGGTGCGGGTTGGGCCGAGCCCACCCGAGCGCGCGACGGCAGTGGGCAGCCAAAGAGGCTGTCGGCCAGCAGCAGGGAGCAAGAAGCGGGCTGGCGGCGGGCGCGGTGCCTGCCGTGGCAAAGGGCGCGCGCATGACACCATGCATGCGCCACTGCCACGTGCAAAGTTATCGTCGAGTCGTCGTCCGTGAGGTGTTTGACGTTACTGTGCGCTGCTGCGCACTTGCCCTGCCCTTGTGTTGCTGCCTGCTTTTGCCGGCTACTGCGCCCTACACGTGCAGGCAAGTACGAGCTGGTGGGCGTGGTGACCCACAAAGGCCGTACGGCAGACTCCGGCCACTACGTGGGCTGGGTCAAGCAACCATCCGACAAGAGCTGGGTGTGCTTCGACGACGACAAGCTCACGGTGGGTGGGTGGGTTTGGGGCGTGGGACCGACAGCGAGGACGGGATGGGATGGGAGTGCGATTCAGGCGGCTGTGGCTTCGAGTCACCTTTGCTACCATCAGTTTTGGCGGAGCACGGGATCCACGGCAAGCCAAGCTTGGTGTCTGGGTCTGGAGGTCCAACAACTGTGATGCGACGCGGTCGGCGCAGCACAAGCCAGGGACAGCAAAAACGTTGCACGGGCTTTGCCGTGAAGTTCGCGTGTTGCTCCCGCCCGGCTGCAGGTGCGTACGGAGGAGGAGGTGCTGCAGCTCAGCGGCGGCGGCGACTGGCACATGGCGTACCTGCTGCTGTACCGCGCCATAGAGGTCGTCGTACTGCCGGCGGCGGCGGGCGGGGCGGCGGGCGGCAGCGGGGCTGCGCCGATGGAGGCGGAGAGCGCGGCCGCGGGGACCAGCGCATAGCCGCGCGGCAGGCCATGGGCAATGGTTTGCGGCGTACGGATGAAGTATGCCTGGCGCCGGCGCTTTGGGGATTTTGGCTTTGCATGTGTGGCATCCCCACGGCCATGGGGCATACGCATGAACATGGCGGGCCGGTGTTGTCGGGCACGCATCGAAACGCTACCCCATGCATGGCGGCTCGGGGGGCCATGCACTTATCATATGCCCCTACCGTTGAGCGCCAAGCATGCGTCAGATGGGCGGGGCTGGTTCAAACAAACGAGCCCCAAGTGCTTGGTCTCTAGGGGGAGGTTTTCAGGGTTTAGAGTCCTGGTCCTGGGCTAAGGACTGGGACCCCAGCCGGTGCATTGGTGGGTGCGCAGCGTTGAGCGAGGGAGGGAGGACCGAGCGGCGGAGGGGTGGCTGGTGTATGTGTTAAAGCGCGGCATCGTGGTGTCGTCGACCTGCTGCCCTATCACCAGGCACTCAGGGCAAGTACTTTGGGTTAAACTCCTGGAATGTTTGTCTTATTGAATTGGATACTCGGGCACTTAGACGTTTTGGGGCAGCCTGCGCGGAAGCGATGCGACACTCGGGCACTTGCACGTTTTGGGGCAGCCTGCGCGGAAGCGATGCGCCCCGCCTTTCGCTCGCACGTAGCCCACTCTTCGTGTGATGCGCGCGTCTTGCGTTGCCCACGCTTGTTGTCTGCGCTGTGCGCCTGCGTGTAACGCCAGCCACGCAGCCGTACCTGATCTGACGCCGCCGTCTGCATGATGTCGTCGTGCAGCTGGAAGCCGAAGCGGGTTGCGAAGCGCACGGCGCGCAGGACACGCAGCGGGTCTGCGCGCATGGGCAAAAGGGTGGGGGCCCCGGGGGCCGCAATGAATGCTGTACCTTGGCGGCAGCGGTAGGGCTGTTACCGCGCCGCGCCGTGCAGAAAGGACGCAAGCGAGCGGCACACCGCTGCCTTGGCCGGCGTCTCGTGATCCGTACACAGTAATCGGCAGGAAGTTGGCCCAGTAATCGGCAGGAAGTTGGCCCGGTATGCCGTGCCCAAAGGCAGACGTGATGCGGGCGACACAAGCGGTGGGCGTTAGGCGGGCGCACGGCTGAGGAGGCCGAGCCCGCGATGCTCGTGTGATTGTCAGCGCCAGCCAGTGGGGCTTTACCGCGATCGCGGCGCGACCATGACACACTCGGCTGGCCCAAGCATCGCCCAGGGCGCGCCCCCCCCCTCACACACACACACACACATCCGCGGGCTGCACGCACCGTCCAGGAACGTCTCCATGGGTGGCAGCGGCGTGCGGATGAGGCCGGTGCGCAGGTCCTGCAGCGCATGATGGGGCCGCACACGCGCGGCAGGAGCACAGCACGCACACAGCAAACACGCAGCCAGGATTCAGCCTCATGTGACCCAGATGCGCGCCGGCAGGCGCTGATCTGCACCGCGATGCCTCATGAAGCTACACGTTCGGCAGGGCTACGCGGCTGCGCCGCGGCATAAGGCGCAAACGCGCCGCCACCGTCGCCGTCCTGACCACTGCCGCTCATCAGGCACGCCACAACACGGATGGAAGAACAGGAACCCACGCAACCAAGGCTCTCGTACCGGTCCGCCTTCGTTAGGCTAGCCGCGAGGGCTGGCCATCGCGCTGTGCAATGCCCGTCTTCCCTTTGCGGAGGAGTCAAATGGCATACCGCACGTGTACGCGCGTGTACGACATCACGTCGTACGGCCGCGAGCCCCAGCTTTCGTGGCAGGATGCTTCAAAACTTGTCTCGCCGGCCCCACCAGGAGGATGCCAATGGTTTCGGTGACTACATCAACACGGATGTAGTAGGAGTATTGCAAATACATGATCTTCCCAATTGCAAATACATGCACTTTGATGTGCCGGTCACTACATCAACACGGACGTAGTTGGGATATCTCCAACTCAGGCATTTACATGTGTCGTCAGAGACGACTGGCACCCTGTACCCTCGCCTCGCCCCGCTCACGGCGCGGCGCGGCGTACCTGCAGCCCGCTCCCCGTCAGGTCCTCCACGACGCCCCCGGCCGTGATGTTGTAAAACAGCGCGTTGATGGTGAAGTCGCGCCGCATAGCATCCTGCGGTGGTGTGGTGTGGAGTTTGGTGGGAAGCGGGTGCATCAGGGCAGGCTGATGTCGTACGATGCGTGCCGTGGGGACACCTGCTGTGGGCTACGAGGCTAGTGGGTCTGGGCTGTCACACCGCACGTGATACCACTGCCCGCCCGCTACCCACCTCACCACGGCATCGTCCACAGCAGGCTGCTCGGCGGCGCCAGAGGGCACCACGTACTGCACCCGCTGCCCAGCAGCCGTTCACTCCCGCCACCCGTATGCCGTACAGCAGGCCGCACGCCGTAGCACCGCTTGCCGCACGCACCTGCTCCGGCGTGCCGAACTCCATGGTGGGTATGCGGCTGTCCGAGGCGTAGGTCTCGGAGCGTAGGTTGACCAGGTCGATCCACACGTCGTTGATCTTCATGCGCGCCGTCTCCAGGTGCTTGCTCTGGTCAGGGTTGGAATGGATCACCGCGGCAGTGCGCGTCTCCTTGCCCAGCGACCGCAGGTACTCGTTCACCAACTCGGCGAAGTCCTGCGGGGCCGCACGAAATGGTCGGCTGCCGTCAACGCCACCAGCAACGCGAAATAGTGTAAGTGGCTATCAACAAGGCGCACGTGATTGGTGTAAGTGGCTACTCCTGCGAAGCGCCCAGCCACACGCCTGCGCGCACGGCGGGCCCTTCTACACGTCTCTCGTCTGCGCACGGCGCTTGTACGACACTGTGCCAACCCGCATCCGCGACGACATGCGCCGCGCACCTTTCCCAACATGTTGTCGAGCGCAATGTCGATGTCGTCCGAGTCCCGCCCCAGGAGCTTGTCGCGCACCCAGCCGCCGGCGCAGCGCAGCACGGTTCCGGAGTCCGCGTGCGCCACCGCCGCCAGCAGCGTGTCAAAGAGCTCGCGCTCCACGGGGGTCAGCGCGACGGTGTCCCATACGGCATGCATGGTTCCGGAGACGCCAGCCACGCCGCCAGCGCCACCGCTAGAGCCGTCCATGCTAGCGTTGCTCCTGGTGGTGATTGGCGCGCTGTGTTGCGCAGGGGCGGCACGCGGTGGCGCTGTGGATACGGCGCGGCGTGGCACACTAAAAACTTCAAAGGCGCGGCCGTTCAGCGCCGGCGTGGGGCTGCAGCTGATCGCCGGGCTGATCGGAAAGGGGGCGCACAACGGCGCGTTTGTACGGCTGTTGGCTGCGCAGGCCAGGTGCGGGGGGGCTGCGCTCGGGCTGGAGGCGGGGTGCCAAGCCCTTGGTCTCTGGGGCCTCGCGCAGGACGCAAGAAGCTGCAGGGTCCGTGAGGGGTTAACCCGCAGGGAGGTGCTGCTGCGCGCAGCCGGCTCTCGCTGCGGCGGACCGACGGCGACGGCAGCGGATGCGTCGCTTGCGCTTGCAGGGAACAGCGCCCTGGGCTGCACGCGAACGCAAGCGCCTTGGATGCGGGGGATAACGAGCTGAAGGTGGCAGTCGTGCAGCACTGCAGAGAAGGCCATATAGCAGTGGCCCAGTGGCCGGGTGGGCCTAGCGATGCGCCTCAAGGCAGTCACGCGCAGCTACACGCCATTGCCGCAAGGACAAGTGTCCATCAACGCCTGCATGGGCCCCCTGCGCGCGAGTGTGTGCACCTCGCAGCACTGCCGCGCGAAGCGGCGGGTGACACCCCGCAGCTCCCTTGCCGCGCGCCGTCGTACCGAATCCAGGGGGCAGTTGGTGGTGGTTGGTGCGTTTCACCACCGCCGGCGCCGGCGCAAACACTCGGCGCGCTTGCAATATTGCTTTGCTTTCCTACTTGTAATGCACTGCTTTAGCCACTCGACGCACGCTTTCTGTTTCTGGCACGCAACTGGATCCCACCCTCGCGAAGCATCGTCCCGACAGGCAACCCTCCCCCTTGGTCTTGCAGCCTTTCGCGTCTCCGTCATAGCGCATGTTTGCAGGATCTTGCTGGGTACTGTTTGTCAACGCTTTGGCCGGAGGTCCACAACCTGAGCATTGTTTTTGTCTTCAACCCATCAGCGCCTAACACAGGACGGACGGGGCTAAGCCGTCGCGAAGTAGCGGAGGGGCATGCAGGGGCCCCAACCCCGCGGAGTGGCAGCTCTTGCGCTTCTACGGCCCCTCCTCCAGCATGCAGCGCGAGAGCTCGAGACAGGTGACGCATACATCATGGCCTCGCCGGGCGGGGTCGGGGAGGTTGCAGGATGCAGCGGACGAAGCGGCGCGAGTCGAGTGCGCAGCTACTTGGCTCAGGCAACGAAGTCCACAGCCTGCCTACCTCAGCGTAGCGGCACGTGCTGGGTGCTTGACGGCGGCATGCGCCCCGTTTTGCGAGTGCATGCCATTTCGCGCATCACGCATATGGGTCTTGCCACATGTCGCCTGCGCCGTGCAGGGATGGCGGTGGCCGCGCGCCACGCCTCCGTTTGATGACATTGCTGCTGCTTCATGCGCGCATTCACACCATCGTAACGTCGTCAGTCATGTAGCTGTCGTTCATGACGGCGCATGGAGCTGTGCTGCACGGGCCGCACTGCCGCATGATGAAGCGGCTGTATGCTGTGCCTGATGTGCTCGCAGGCTCAGGACGCGCGCTGAGCGCAGCGGTGTCATCCTCTACTACAGCCGTACGTAGCGCAGCCCGCAGCAGCAGCGCCGCCGCCTCGTCGGCCTCGCCGTACGCGCTCGGCGTAGCTTCACACGCAGCTGTTGGAGCGCAGCGCTCAGGTGCAGCGGCGGCGGTCGGCAGCGGCGGCTCCAGCAGCAGCGGTAGCAGTAGCAGCTTGAGCGTTGGCAGCAGCGCGCATCACAGCCGCCACCAAAGCGGCAGTAGCTACAGGCGTTGGTGGTCGTCGTCGGGCCAGGGCGGGGCAGCAACGGCTGCGGCGGCGGGTGCAGCAGCTCTGACGGCGTGGGGTACAGGACCGTTAGCGTGTACTGCCTTGGCCGACGCGGCACCTGACAAGGTAAGTCCGTACGCGCTGCGCATCGTGGTGGCGCTGGAACCGTACAGTTAATCGTACCGTTTGACGCCGATGATTCAGTAAGCGTGCCGCAATCTTTTTCCCTGGATCTCCAGCTGCTGCAAGCCCCTTGCGCCTCCTCATCACCGCCCCCCTGTACAAACTCAACGTCGCCTAGTTCTTCACTGCTGGCGTGTTGGCCACCGACCTGCTCATCATGTTCCATAAGGGCGTTCAATGTGTAATACCGCACAACAACCTGTTGCTGCTGCTTTCAGGCTGATGTACTCCACGCATCTCGCGACCGAGCGCTGTGAGCCGGCCACGACGGGCGACGACGCCATGCTGAAGCAGCTTGCGGTATGGACGATCAGGATTGTGCCCGATAAGGAGCACGCCAGCGGTTGGTTGGTAGTAGTAAGCCCAGCCGGCACGTGCTGCCTGCTAATGCCAGCAGGAGCACGACGTATGATAGTATCATACGTAATGATAGCTACGGCAGCAGTGATAGCTACAGCAGCAGTCGCCTCGACGACGCGCTATGCTCCCGCAGTGCAGGTTTCGGGTAGGCGCCGCTCGCATGTACTTGAGCGCATAGCGTATTCCATGGCATGCATAAGTCATGGTAGCTATGCTATGAAGCAAGAGCATCCAGCAGCACGGCTCCTGATTCAGGATTATACAGCGCCGCCGTCCTGTTGCGTGCGGTACACCTGCAACACTTGACGCTGTGTAGTAAGCCTTGTAGCCTATAGGCGTGCATGCATTATCTTCTGCCTAGCGTAGTCCGTGCCTGGGGCGCATGTGCACCGGTGGCCCTTTCATGCGCGCGCGCGCGCCACTTTGTTCGTTTTGTTCGTAACTGTACTTGGTTTACTGCAGGTGACCACGAGCTGCGCGTGGACCACGGGCGTGTGCTGTGTTTTTCGCTGACTGAACACGGCGGTGCAATCCGCGGCCTGCCATTTGTACACCAGCGGGGGGGACGGGAGGTTTACAGGAGATCTGTTTGTGTGCGTTTTGCATGCCTCTGGGCATGTACTTGTGATATCTGAGGATGGTAATACGCGAGCGCGCCGGCTGTTCGCGCGCTCAGGAGGGTACGCCTGGCCGGCGCAAACACAAGAGCGTACATGAACGTACATGAGCGTGGCTTGCGAGGCGCTGACGCGGAATGGATGCGTAAAAGTGCAGCGGAGCGGTTGCGGTTGCGGTAACACCGCGGAGCTTTTGATCAATTTTGGGTGCACACCCGCCGCGGCTTTGCTTTGCAGTTTCAAGTCGCACCGCAGCGCAGAAGCACCCGTTACACCTTGTACCACCGACTTTTGCTGTTACAGCACATGCGTTGAACAACGAAGGCCATGCGCTGCTGCCAACGCGCGGCAGCGCGGGCTGCGCATACCTGTCAGCTTACCGACGGCAAGGCGGCGTGCGTCAGTCGGAAGCGTTCGCACCAACCATGATGCCGGTCGCCCATGCATGACGAGCATGAGCCGCGTTTGTGATACGACTCGCCCGTCAACGCCCGTGCCCATGAGGGAGCCGCGGCCACGCAGCGCGTTGCGCGCGCCGGCGCGCTGCCCGGCATGTTGCAGCAACGCGCGGTGCGGCGTGAATCACACCGTTGCACCCTAGCATGTGCGCGTCGTGGTGGTGGTCGACGCGCGGTGCGGCGGCCCCAGCAACGTTGAGCGCGCCGCGCAGCGGCGGCGATGCCGCATGTGCCACCTACTGCCGAGCTTGGGGGCCCCTATGACGTGCGTACGGTTGTTCATTGCCCAACGAAGAGGTGTTGTTGCACTAGTGCGGTACGGGCCCAGGGAACAGCTGGTTGTCACCTGGTTGCTCCCGTTCGTGTGGCGCTGGGGCTTCGCAGTCGCGACATTTGCACACATATGCACTCTCTGCCCAGGAAACGGGTGCGGGCTCTGGGGCCTGTGAAGCACTCGCGCTTGGTGTATGATCTTCCCAATCTTTTGGAACCCGTGCGCTAGGAACCCGTGTGCCTGTCGCCTGTCGCTGGGGCCTCCCGCGGACGGCCCCAGAACCATTCACTGATTGACCTTCCCTGGATCTAGCTGCTGCGCACCACCTCTCCCCTGATGCAACACCACAAGCCGCACACCAATCAAACGTGCTCAGGCAGCGCCTGGCAGGAAAGCACAAGCATTGAAGCACAGGCAGCACAGCATAAGGAAACGATTATGTACGGCAAGCACAGCACAGGGGAGGGGCAAGCCGCACCTGCGTCATCACCTGCGCCACGCACTGTTTTTGTTTAGCCCCGCAAGCGCGCCTGCGCGCGCGAAGCAGCATCCGCACACCAAAGCCGTGCCTAAGCGCAGCCATGGCTGCGCGCGCGCTGCTGCAGTCACGCATCGTCGTCCGCTCAGCGCTTGCCGGTCTGGAAACGCCCTGCGCTGGACGGTGGGGCGGCATCGTCGCAACCCGCGCAAGGGGGCACCGCTTGGCCCGCAACGTCGCATCCGGCACAGCCAAGGTCTGTCGGTGGGCAGGTCAGCTCGTCTGCTCCAGTTTTGCAGAGCGCAAGCTGCTCGTGCCTTTGATGCCATGTGCCGTGCACGCACGCCACCGTGATACTCGTGCAGGTGGTGGTGTCGTGGGAGGCAAGCGTCATCGCCCGCACCGTGGACGTGCCGATCCAGCAGAGCCCACGCCCCACGGTCTTGTCAGTGCTGGAGCGCGCGCTGCAAGCCGTCCGTGAGTCCACCAGCTTCCAGCTGAAGGCGGAGTCGGTGCAGGAGAACGGCCGAGACCTGCCGCGGGACGTGTGGGCCTCGGCTTTGGCCCAGGTTGGGGCCACATATACCGTCACGGCGCAGCAGGCGCAAACCACGCTGGATGCGCTGCTGCAGCGCATGGAGCAGGTTTCTGCGGCGCAGGCGCGCAGCGACGCGGAGCAGGCGCGCAGCGACGCGGAGCAGGCGCGCAGCGCCGCGGAGCAGGCGCGCAGCTACGCAGAGCAGGCGCGCAGCGACGCGGAGCAGGCGCGCAGATACGCGGAGCAGATGCACACCATAGGGAGCTTAACTGCGCGGCAGCAGGTGCGGAACGCCGCTGCTCAGGTCATCCTGGTTGCTGGCGGCTTCCAGGACGTGCGCAGCAGCACGTCGACGCGCTTCAAGAAAGCGCACCGGCGCCGCATGCCGTTAAAGGCAGTGCAGTTGATGCACAGCTTGGGCACCACCGCCGAGCGCCTGGACCAGCTGTTGGACAGCCGCAACACGACCATCTACCCCAGTGGTCAAGCGGCATTCGACCGCCTCGTCAAAGAGGCGCGCGAGGCAGCGGCAGCCGTTATGACTGTGCAGCTCCAAGAGGAGCTGCGGCTGGAGCTGTCCATCCTGGACAGGTACGACGAGCTGAAGGAGCTCATCGTGTGGCGCTAGAGCCGTACAGGCACCAAGGGGGCCGCCACGGGCCGCGGCAAGTGGACTGGCATGCATCTCATAGGTGGCAGGCGACCGGCGCCGCGGGCCATGCTGCGGGCGCTGGCATGGCGTTGCGGCAAGTCCCAGGCGCGCCTCGCCATGCACGCGGCATGCGCTCCGCTGCTGCGCACCGCGGATGCGGCACACCCATCCACCGGGGGCCCCGTGCCGCGCTTCTGCGAAGCTAGGCCCAGCGCTCACTTATTGCATACCGTGTGCACCTGGGTCTAGCGCTGCCATTAGTGGCACACCTGGCTCTGGCGCCACCTTCAGTTGCGCTAGGTGGCTCTGGCGCCGCCGTCAGTAGTGCAGGTGGCACTTGCGCTGCTACCGCAGCCGAGCGCTGCAGCAGCACGGCCTTGTACAGTACCTTGGCTAGTACCTTGCATGGTACCTACCTGTATACCGTGGCGTAGCATGCAAATTCATGCAGGCTGGCAAGCAGGACCGCATTGTATTGTTCCTTGCATATAGCATGCAAATTCATGCAGGTTGGCAAGCATTCTTATGTAGTACGATCTTCCCAATCTTTTGGAACCCGTGCATTCTTATGTAGTATAGTAGTACCTTGTAGTAGTATGTATAGTAGTGCCTTGCATAGTGCCTGTGTAAAACAAGATGTGCGGCGACGTCCTGCGACGTACGTTACCGCTGCTGCGTGTGCATGAAGCCCTTGGATGCGAGGCGTGTGCAACTCGCACGCCAAGACGACCATGCCGCGCCACCAGCGCGGCACGGTCCACGTAGTACCTTCCAGTCGTTCAGAGCCCATGCGGGACAACTCGCGCACTCGAACTGTTACCACGTAGCGAAATGGTGACCGGTACCTGTCGTGTGAACGTTATCAAGGCGACGGATTGGAATGCACGGCAACCGCAGGGCGGCTTGTTGTTGGACTGCGCCGAACGGCGAAACGCTTTCCATGCGGCATGCATGCTTGATTGGCTTGTGTTTGTCGAGAGGGGGGGAGGATTGGCTGTTCTCAATGTAAATGGCCCGCCCGTCTGCTCCTGCCACGTCCAAGTTGTTCCACACAGCGCGATGCGCCTTGTATCAGCGAAACAAGCCAATCCTTCGGCCGGCCCGAACATTCACCTGTGGCAATCCGTCGCACCCATGGAACGTCGCCTGCCGCTGCGGCCCGGCCCACGGAGGAAGGACAGGACCTGCGCGGCCAAGCCGTACAGCCGTACAGCAATAACAGTAATCACGCAGCACACGTGGCTTTACGAAGGCTGGAAGTTGCTTTGGTAGCTGACTGAGCGCACCACTGTGCTGGCGGAACGCCAGGGCCTGCGTGGAATAGGCAGCACTTTATAGCAACGCCCTTTCCCGTACAGCGTGAGTGGCGGTGCCAGCACCTGCTGCGACGTGGGAATGGGCCACGGCGGGCAGACGTCAGTAGAGGGTGCCGATGCATCTGGTCATGCATTACTGGCATGTGGTGTGTGGCATCCCCACGGCCATGGGGCATCTGCATGAACATGGCGGGCCGGTGTTGTCGGGCAGGCATTGAAACGCTACCCATGCATGGCGGCTTGGGGGGCCATGCACTCACTCATATGCCCCTACCGTTGAGCGTCATGCGTCAGATGGGAGGGGCTGGTTCAAACAAACGAGCCCCAAGTGCTTGGTCTTAGGGGGAGGGTTTCAGGGTTTAGAGTCCTGGGCTAAGGACTGGGACCCCAACCGTTGCATTGGTGGGTGCGCAGCGTTGAGCGAGGGAGGGAGGACCGAGCGGCGGAGGGGTGGCAGGTGTATGTGTTAAAGCGCGGCATCGTGGTGTCGTCGAGCTGCTGCCCTATCACCAGGCACTCAGGGGCAAAAGTACTTTGGGTTGAATTCCTGGAATACTTGTCTTGCTGAATTTGATGATCTTCCCAAACTTGCTGAATTGGATACTCGGGCACTTGCACGTTTTGGGGCAGCCTGCGCGGAAGCGATGCGCCCCGCCCTTCGCTCGCACGTAGCCCACTCCTCGTGTGATGCGCGCATATCATTGCGTTGCCCACGCTTGTTGACTGCGCTGTGCGCCTGCGTGTAACGCCAGCCACGCAGCCGTACCTGGTCTGACGCCGCCGCCTGCATGATGTCGTCGTGCAGCTGGAAGCCGAAGCGGGTCGCGAAGCTCACGGCGCGCAGGACACGCAGCGGGTCTGCGCGCATGGGCAACAGGGTGGGGGCCCCGGGGGGGCCGCAATGAATGCTGTACCTTGGCGGCAGCGGTAGGGCTGTAACCGCGCCGCGCCGTGCAGAAAGGACGCAAGCGAGCGGCACACCGCTGCCTTGGCCGGCGTCTCGTGATCCGTACACAGTAATCGGCAGGAAGTTGGCCCGGTATGCCGTGCCCAAAGGCAGACGTGATGCGGGCAACACAAGCGGTGGGCGTTAGGCGGGCGCACGGCTGAGGAGGCTGAGCCCGCGATCGCGGCGCGACCATGACACACTCGGCTGGCCCAAGCAACGCCCAGGGCGCCCCCCCCCACACACACACATCATACACACATCCGCCGGCTGCACGCACCGTCCAGGAACGTCTCCATGGGTGGCAGTGGCGTGCGGATGAGGCCGGTGTGCAGGTCCTGCAGCGCATGATGGGGCCGCACACGCTCGGCAGGAGCACAGCACGCACACAGCAAACACGCAGCCAGGATTCAGCCTCATGTGACCCAGATGCGCGCCGGCAGGCGCTGATCTGCACCACGATGCCACATGAAGCTACACGTTCGGCAGGGCTACGCGGCTGCGCCGCGGCATAAGGCGCAAACGCGTCGCCACCGTCGGCGCCCTGACAACTGCCGCTCATCAGGCATGCCACAACACGGATGGAAGAACAGGAACCCACGCAACCAAGGCTCTCGTACCGGTACGCCTTCGCTAGGCTAGCCGCGAGGGCTGGCCATCGCGCTGTGCAATGCCCCGTCTTCCCTTTGCGGAGGAGTCAAATAACATACCGCACGTGTACGGCATCACGACATCACGTCGTACGGCCGCGAGCCCCAGCTTTCGTATGGCAGGATCCTTCAAAGCTTGTCTCGCCGGCCCCACCAGGAGGATGCCAATGGTTTCGGTGACTACATCAACACGGATGTAGTAGGAGTATTGCAAATACATGCACTTTGATGTGCCGGTCACTACATCAACCCGGACGTAGTTGGGATATCTCCAACTCAGGCATTTACATGTGTCGTCAGAGACGACTGGCACCCTGTAGCCTCGCCTCGCCCCGCTCACGGCGCGGCGCGGCGTACCTGCAGCCCGCTCCCCGTCAGGTCCTCCACGACGCCCCGGGCCGTGATGTTGTAAAACAGCGCGTTGATGGTGAAGTCGTGCTGCATAGCATCCTGCGGTGGTGTGGTTTGGAGTTTCGGTGGGATGCGGGTGCATCAGGGCAGGCGGCTGATGCCGTACGATGCGTGCCGTGGGGACACCTGCTATGGGCTACGAGGCTAGTGGGTCTGGGCTGCCACGCCGCACGTGATACCACTGCCCGCCCGCTACCCACCTCACCACGGCATCGTCCACAGCAGGCTGCTCGGCGGCGCCAGAGGGCACCACGTACTGCACCCGCTGCCCAGCAGCCGTTCACTCCCGCCACCCGTATGCCGTACAGCAGGCCGCACGCCGTAGCACCGCTTGCCGCACGCACCTGCTCCGGCGTGCCGAACTCCATGGTGGGTATGCGGCTGTCCGAGGCGTAGGTCTCGGAGCGTAGGTTGACCAGGTCGATCCACACGTCGTTGATCTTCATGCGCGCCGTCTCCAGGTGCTTGCTCTGGTCAGGGTTGGAATGGATCACCGCGGCAGTGCGCGTCTCCTCGCCCAGCGACCGCAGGTACTCGTTCACCAACTCGGCGAAGTCCTGCGCGGCCGCACGAAATGGTCGGCTGCCGTCAACGCCACCAGCAACGCGAAATAGTGTAAGTGGCTATCAACAAGGCGCACGTGATTGGTGTAAGTGGCTACTCCTGCGAAGCGCCCAGCCACACGCCTGCGCGCACGGCGGGCCCTTCTACACGTCTCTCGTCTGCGTACGGCGCTTGTACGACACTGTGCCAACGCGCATCCGCGACGACATGCGCCGCGCACCTTTCCCAACATGTTGTCGAGCGCAATATCGATGTCGTCCGAGTCCCGCCCCAGGAGCTTGTCGCGCACCCAGCCGCCGGCGCAGCGCAGCACGGTTCCGGAGTCCGCGTGCGCCACCGCCGCCAGCAGCGTGTCAAAGAGCTCGCGCTCCACGGGGGTCAGCGCGACGGTGTCCCGTACGGCATGCATGGTTCTGGAGACGCCAGCCACGCCGCCAGCGCCACCGCTAGAGCCGTCCATGCTAGCGTTGCTCCTGGTGGTGATTGGCGCGCTGTGTTGCGCAGGGGCGGCACGCGGTGGCGCTGTGGATACGGCGCGGCGTGGCACACTAAAAACTTCAAAGGCGCGGCCGGTCAGCGCCGGCGTGGGGCTGCAGCTGATCGTCGGGCTGATCGGAAAGGGGGCGCACAACAGCGCGATTGTACGGCTGTTGGCTGCGCAGGCCAGGTGCGGGGGGGGCTGCGCTCGGGCTGGAGGCGGGGTGCCAAGCCCTTGGCCTCTGGGGCCTCGCGCAGGACGCAAGAAGCTGCAGGGTCCGTGAGGGGTTAACCCGCAGGGAGGTGCTGCTGCGCGCAGCCGGCTCTCGCTGCGGCGGACCGACGGCGACGGCAGCGGATGCGCCGCTTGCGCTTGCAGGGAACAGCGCCCTGGGCTGCACGCGGACACAAGCGCCTTGGATGCGGGGGATAACGAGCTGAAGGTGGCAGTCGTGCAGCACTGTAGAGAAGGCCATATAGCAGTGGCCGGGTGGCCGGGTGGGCCTAGCGATGCGCCTCAAGGCAGTCACGCGCAGCTACACGCCATTGCCCCGAGGACAAGTGTCCATCAACGCCTGCATGGGCCCCCTGCGCGCGCGTGTGTTCACCTCGCAGCACTGCCGCGCGAAGCGGCGGATGACGTCATGACACGGATGACGTCATGACACGGATGACGTCATGACACCCCGCACCCCGCTCCTTGCCGCGCGCCGTCGTACCGAATCCAGGTGGCAGTTGGTGGTGGTTGGTGCTTTTCACCACCGCCGACGCCACCGACGGCGCCGGCGCAAACACTCGGCGCGCTTGCTATTGTGCTTTGCTTTCCTACTTGTAATGCACTGCTTTAGCCACTCGACGCACGCTTTCTTCTTCTGGCACTCAACTGGATCCCACCCTCGCGAAGCATCGTCCCGACACGGAACCCTCCCCTTGGTCTTGGAGGCTTTCGCGTCTCCGTCATAGCGCGTACTTGCAGGATCTTGCTGGGTACTGTTTGTCAACGCTTTGGCCGGAGGTCCACAACCCGAGCATTGTTTTTGTCTTCAACCCATCAGCGCCTAACACAGGACGGACGGGGCTAAGCCGTCGCGAAGTAGCGGAGCGGCATGCAGGGGCCCCAACCCAGCGGAATGGCAGCTCTTGCGCTTCTACGGCCCCTCCTCCAGCATGCAGCGCGAGAGCTCGAGACAGGTGACGCATACATCATGGCCTCGCCGGGCGGGGTCGGGGAGGTTGCAGGACGCAGCGGACGAAGCGGCGCGAGTGGAGTGCGCAGCTACTTGGCTCAGGCAACGAAGTCCACAGCCTGCCTACCTCAGCGTAGCGGCACATGCTGGCACATGTCGGGTGCTTGACGGCGCCATGCGCCCCGTTTTGCGATTGCATGCCATTTCGCGCATCACGCATATGGGTCTTGCCACATGTCGCCTGCGCCGCGCTGGTATGACGGTGGCCGTGCGCCACGCCTTCGTTTGATGGCATTGCGCGCGCGCATTCACACCATCATAACGTCGTCAGTCATGTAGCTGTCGTTCATAACGGCGCATGTAGCTGTGTCGCACGGGCCGCACTGCCGCATGAGGAAGCGGCTGCATGCTGTTCCTGCTGTGCTCGCAGGCTCAGGACGCGCGCTTGCTGGCGCTGCGCGTGCGCTGAGCGCAGTGGCGTCATCCTACTACAGCCGTAGATAGTGCAGCCCGCAGCAGCAGCGCCGCCACCTCGTCGGCCTCGCCGTACGCGCTCGGCGTAGCTTCACATGCAGCCGTTGCAGCGCAGCGCGCAGGTGCAGCGGTGGCGGCGGCGGTCGGCAGCGGCGGCTCCAGCAGCAGCGGTAGCAGTACCAGCTTGAGCATTGGCAGCAGCGCGCATCACAGCCGCCACCAAAGCGGCAGTAGCTACAGGCGTTGGTGGTCGTCGTCGGGCCAGGGCGGGGCAGCAACGGCTGCCGCGGCGGGTGCAGCAGCTCTGACGGCGTGGGGTACAGGACCGTTAGCGTGTACTGCCTTGGCCGACGCGGCACCTGACAAAGTAAGTCCGATCAGGATTGCGCCCGATAAGGAGCACGCCAGCGGTTGGTTGGTAGTAGTAAGCCCAGCCGGCACGTGCTGCCTGCTGCTTTGGTAATGCCAGCAGGAGCACGAATGATGGTATCATACGTAATGATAGCTACGGCAGCAGTGATAGCTACAGCAGCAGTCGCCTGGACGACGCGCTATGCTCCCGAAGTGCAGGTTTCGGGTAGGCGCCGCTCGCATGTACTTGAGCGCATAGCGTATTCCATGGCATGCATAAGTCATGGTAGCTATGCTATGAAGCAAGAGCATCCAGCAGCACGGCTCCTGATTCAGGATTATACAGCGCCGCCGTCCTGTTGCGTGCGGTACACCTGCAGCACTTGACGCTGTGTAGTAAGCCTTGTAGCCTATAGGCGTGCATGCATTATCTTCTGCCTATCGCCTAGCGTAGTCCGTGCCTGGGGCGCATGTGCACCGGTGGCCCTTTCATGCGCGCACGCGCGCCACTTTGTTCGTTTTGTTCGTAACTGTATTTGGCTTACTGCAGGTGACCACGAGCTGCGCGTGGACCACGGGCGTGTGCTGTGTTTTTCGCTGAATGAACACGGCGGTGCAATCCGCGGCCTGCCATTTGTACACCAGCGGGGGACGGAGGTTTACAGGAGATCTGTTTGTGTGCGTTTTGCATGCCTGGGCATGTACTTGTGATAACTGAGGATGGTAATACGCGAGCGCGCCGGCTGTCGCACCGCAGCGCGTAAGCACCCATTACACCTTGTACCATGGCCTTCGTTGTTCAACGCATGTGCTCTTACAGCACATGCGTTGAACAACGAAGGCCATGCGCTGCTGCCCGCGCGGCAGCGCGGGCTGCGCATACCTGTCAGCTTACCGACGGCAAGGCGGCGTGCGTCAGTCGGAAGCGTTCGCACCAACCATGATGCCGGTCGCCCATGCATGACGAGCATGAGCCGCGTTTGTGATATGATTCGCCCGTCAACGCCCGTGCCCATGAGGGAGCCGCGGCCGCGCAGCGCGTTGCGCGCGCCGGCGCGCTGCCCGGCATGTTGCAGCAACGCGCGGTGCGGCGTGAGTCACACCGTTGCACCCTAGCATGTGCGCGTCGTGGTGGTGGTCGACGCGCGGTGCGGCGGCCCCAGCAACGTTGAGCGCGCCGCGCAGCGGCGGCGATGCCGCATGTGCCACCTACTGCCGAGCTTGGGGGCCCCTATGACGTGCGTACGGGTTGTTCATTGCCCAACGAAGAGGTGTTGTTGCACTAGTGCGGTACGGGCCCGCTGCACGCGTGACATGCTCTCCGGGCGAACCACGTGCATGTCTATAAGGCTAGGCCCCTGAGCGCGGCCGGAAAAGCGCCTACAAGAGACGGACATACTGCTTGACCCGGCAGCATTTCCAGCCACGAGGGTATGCCCTGGCATCGCGGGGTCCGGGCCTGGCGCCGGTCCGCTGATGACCTGCTTTGCGGCGCAGCGAACACGCGCCAGAAAAGCTATCAAGCAGGCACGTGCTGCTGCATAGTCTGCATAGATAGCATAATCGTCGGGAACAGCTGGTTGTCACCTGGTTGCTCCCGTTCGTGTGGCGCTGGGGCTTCGCAGTCGCGACATTTGCACACATATGCACACTCTGCCCAGGAACCGGGTGCGGGCTCTGGGCCTGTGAAGCACTCGCGCTTGGTGTATGATCTTCCCAATCTTTTGGAACCCGTGCAAAAGAACCGCCCCACCCTGAAACAGACAGCTGCGCTAGGTGTGCCTGTCGCCTCCCGCGGACGGCCCCAGAACCATTCACTGATTGACCTTCCCTGGATCTAGCCGCCGCGCTCCACCTCTCCCGTGATGCAACACCACGAGCCGCGCACACCAATCAACGTGCTCAGGCAGCGCCTGGCAGGAAGTTGAAGCACAGGCAGCACAGCGTAAGGAAACGATTATGTAGGCAAGCACAGCACAGGGGAGGGGCAAGCCGCACCTGCGTCATCACCTGCGCCACGCACTGCTTTTGTTGAACCCCGCAAGCGCGCCTGCGCGCGCGAAGCAGCACCTGCACACCAAAGCCGTGCCTAAGCGCAGCCATGGCTGCGCGCGCGCTGCTGCAGTCACGCATCGTCGTCCGCTCAGCGCTTGCCGGTCTGGAAACGCCCTGCGCTGGACGGTGGGGCGGCATCGTCGCAACCCGCGCAAGTGGGCACCGCTTGGCCCGCAACGTCGCATCCGGCACAGCCAAGGTCTGTCGGTGGGCAGGTCAGCTCGTCTGCTCCAGTTTGCAGAGCGCAAGCTGCTCGTGCCTTTGATGCCATGTGCCGTGCACGCACGCCACCGTGATACTCGTGCAGGTGGTGGTGTCGTGGGAGGCAAGCGTCATCGCCCGCACCGTGAACGTGCCGATCCAGCAGAGCCCACGCCCCACGGTCTTGCCAGTGCTGGAGCACGCGCTGCAAGCCGTCCGTGAGTCGACGAGCTTACAGCTGAAGGCGGAATCGGTGCAGGAGAACGGCCGAGACCTGCCGCGGGACGTGTGGGCCTCGGCTTTGGCCCAGGTTGGGGCCACATATACCGTCACGGCGCAGCAGGCGCAAACCACGCTGGATGCGCTGCTGCAGCGCATGGAGCAGGTTTCTGCGGACGCGGCGCAGGCGCGCAGCGACGCGAAGCAGGCGCGCAGCGACGCGGAGCAGGGCGCGCAGCGACGCGAAGCAGGCGCGCAGCGACGCGGAGCAGGCGCGCAGCGACGCAGAGCAGATGCGCAGCGACGCGGAGCAGGCGCGCAGCAACACAGAGGAGGCGCACAGCGACGCGGAGCAGGCGCGCAGCGACGCGAAGCAGGCGCGCAGCTACGCGGAGCAGATGCACACCATAGGGAGCTTAACTGCGCGGCAGCAGGTGCGGAACGCCGCTGCTCAGGTCATCCTGGTTGCTGGCGGCTTCCAGGACGTGCGCAGCAGCACGTCGACGCGCTTCAAGAAAGCGCACCGGCGCCGCATGCCGTTAAAGGCAGTGCAGTTGATGCACAGCTTGGGCACCACCGCCGAGCGCCTGGACCAGCTGTTGGACAGCCGCAACACGACCATCCACCCCAGTGGCCAAGCGGCATTTGACCGCCTCGTCATAGAGGCTCGCGAGGCAGCGGCAGCCGTGATGACTGTGCAGCTCCAAGAGGAGCTGCGGCTGGAGCTGTCCATCCTGGACAGGTACGACGAGCTGAAGAAGCTCATCGTGTGGCGCTAGAGCCGTACAGGCACAAAGGGGGCCGCCACGGGCCGCGGCAAGTGGACTGGCATGCATCTCATAGGTGGCAGGCGACCGGCGCCGCGGGCCATGCTGCGGGCGCTGGCGTGGCGTTGCGGCAAGTCCCAGGCGCGCCTCGCCATGCACGCGGCATGCGCTCCGCTGCTGCGCACCGCGGATGCGGCACACCCAGGCCATCCACCGGGGGCCCGCTCCGCGCTTCTGCGAAGCTAGGCCCAGCGCTCACCTTATTGCAGAACGTGTGCACCTGGGTCTAGCGCTGCCATTAGTGGCACACCTGGCTCTGGCGCCACCTTCAGTTGCGCTTGGTGGCTCTGGCGCCGCCGTCAGTAGTGCAGGTGGCATTTGCGCTGCTACCGCAGCCCAGCGCTGCAGCAGCACGGCCTTGTACAGTACCTTGGCTAGTACCTTGCATGGTACCTACCTGTATACCGTAGCGTAGCATGCAAATTCATGCAGGCTGGCAAGCAGGACCGCATTGTATTTTGTACCTTGCATATAGCATGCAAATTCATGCAGGTTGGCAAGCATTCTTATGTAGTATGATCTTCCCAATCTTTTGGAGCCCGTGCATTCTTACGTAGTATAGTAGTACCTTGTAGTAGTATGTATAGTAGTGCCTTGCATAGTGCCTGTGTAACACAAGATGTGCGGCGACGTCCTGCGACGTACGTTACCGCTGCTGCGTGTGCATGAAGCCCTTGGATGCGAGGCGTGTGCAACTCGCACGCCAAGTAGAAGTCGTTCAGAGCCTATGCGGGACAACTCGCGCACTCGAACTGTTACCACGTAGCGAAATGGTGACCGGTACCTGTCGTGTGGACGTTATCAAGGCGACGGATTGGAATGCACGGCAACCGCAGGGCGGCTTGTTGTTGGACTGCGCCGAACGCGAAACGCTTTCCATGCGGCATGCATGCCTTGATTGGCTTGTGTTTGTCGAGAAGGGAGGATCGGCTGTTCTCGTTGTAAATGGCCCGCCCGTCTGCTCCTGCCACGTCCAAGTTGTTCCACACAGCGCGATGCGCCTTGTATCAGCGAAATAAGCCAATCCTTCGGCCGGCCCGAACATTCACCTGTGGCAATCCGTCGCACCCATGGAACGTCGCCTGCCGCTGCGGCCCGGCCCACGGAGGAAGGACAGGACCTGCGCGGCCAAGCCGTACAGCCGTACAGCAATAACAGTAATCACGCAGCACACGTGGCTTTACGAAGGCTGGAAGTTGCTTTGGTAGCTGACTGAGCGCACCACTGTGCTGGCGGAACGCCAGGGCCTGCGTGGAATAGGCAGCACTTTATAGCAACGCCCTTTCCCGTACAGCGTGAGTGGCGGTGCCAGCACCTGCTGCGACGTGGGAATGGGCCACGGCGGGCAGACGTCAGTAGAGGGTGCCGATGCATCTGGTCATGCATCACTGGCATGTGGTGTGTGGCATCCCACGGCCATGGGGCATCTGCACGAACATGGCGGGCCGGTGTTGTCGGGCAGGCATTGAAACGCTACCCATGCATGGCGGCTTGGGGGGCCATGCACTCACTCATATGCCCCTACCGTTGAGCGTCATGCGTCAGATGGGAGGGGCTGGTTCAAACAAACGAGCCCCAAGTGCTTGGTCTTAGGGGGAGGGTTTCAGGGTTTGGAGTCCTGGGCTAAGGACTAGGATCCCAGCCGGTGCATTGGTGGGTGCGCAGCGTTGAGCGAGGGAGGGAGGACCGAGCGGCGGAGGGGTGGTGTATGTGTTAAAGCGCGGCATCGTGGTGTCGTCGAGCTGCTGCCTTATCCCCAGGCACTCAGGGCAAAAGTACTTTGGGTTGAATTCCTGGAATACTTGTCTTGCTGAATTGGATACTCGGGCACTTGCATGTTTTGGGGAGCCTGCGCGGAAGCGATGCGACACTCGGGCACTTGCACGTTTTGGGGCAGCCTGCGCGGAAGCGATGCGCCCCGCCTTTCGCTCGCACGGAGCCCACTCCTCGTGTGATGCGCGCGTATTGCGTTGCCCACGCTTGTTGACTGCGCTGTGCGCCTGCGTGTAACGCCAGCCACGCAGCCGTACCTGGTCTGACGCCGCCGCCTGCATGATGTCGTCGTGCAGCTGGAAGCCGAAGCGGGTCGCGAAGCTCACGGCGCGCAGGACACGCAGCGGGTCTGCGCGCATGGGCAACAGGGTGGGGCCCCGGGGGGCGCAATGAATGCTGTACCTTGGCGGCAGCGGTACGGCTGTTACCGCGCCGCGCCGCGCAAAAAGGACGCAAGCGAGCGGCACACCGCTGCCTTGGCCGGCGTCTCGTGATCCGTACACAGTAATCGGCAGGAAGTTGGCCCGGTATGCCGTGCCCAAAGGCAGACGTGATGCGGGCAACACAAGCGGTGGGCGTTAGGCGGGCGCACGGCTGAGGAGGCTGAGCCCGCGGTCGCGGCGCGACCATGACACACTCGGCTGGCCCAAGCAACGCCAGGGCGCGCCCCCCACACACACACTTAAGAAGAAGATACGCTGTTCTGAATACTGTAATGCATACCGTGGGCCGCGCATACCTGTGCCAGTGAGTCGCGTGTGTGTGTGTGTGTGTGTGTGTTGGTCTTCTTCGTCTAAGTGTGTGTTGGTGGCCGTGGATGGGAGGTGAAGTGGCGGGCGGGACGACGTCATAAGGCCCATGTAGGGGAGGTTGGAAACACGGGGAAGTGAAACGCTGACGGCTGAGTAGCTGCGGCTGACGCTGAGGTGTGTATGGGAGTGGGGGCTGGGTATGTAGGAGAGGTGGTGGCCGAAACTCCCATGCCGCACGGCACCACTAAGCAAATGGCAGGCGAAACGCAGTGCGCAACCCAGCGCAACAGCGACACGGTTAAAAAACGAAACCCGGACTCTAGTGCATGCAGTGCGGCCCGTGTCATGCCGTCAAACCTGTACTGACCTCCGGACACACACACACACACATCCGCCGGCAGCACGCACCGTCCAGGAACGTCTCCATGGGTGGCAGCGGCGTGCGGATGAGGCCGGTGCGCAGGTCCTGCAGCGCATGATGGGGCCGCACACGCTCGGCAGGAGCACAGCACGCACACAGCAAACACGCAGCCAGGATTCAGCCTCATGTGGCCCAGATGCGCGCCGGCAGGCGCTGATCTGCACCACGATGCCACATGAAGCTACACGTTCGGCAGGGCGACGCGGCTGCGCCGCGGCATAAGGCGCAAACGCGCCGCCACCGTCGCCGTCCTGACCACTGCCGCTCATCAGGCATGCCACAACACGGATGGAAGAACAGGAACCCACGCAACCAAGGCTCTCGTACCGGTCCGCCTTCGGTAGGCTAGCCGCGAGGGCTGGCCATCGCGCTGTGCAATGCCCCGTCTTCCCTTTGCGGAGGAGTCAAATGGCATACCGCACGTGTACGCGCGTGTACGACATCACGTCGTACGGCCGCGAGCCCCAGCTTTCGTATGGCAGGATCCTTCAAAGCTTGTCTTGCCGGCCCCACCAGGAGGATGCCAATGGTTTCGGTGACTACATCAACACGGATGTAGTAGGAGTATTGCAAATACATGCACTTTGATGTGCCGGTCACTACATCAACCCGGACGTAGTTGGGATATCTCCAACTCAGGCATTTACATGTGTCGTCAGAGACGACTGGCACCCTGTACCCTCGCCTCGCCCCGCTCACGGCGCGGCGCGGCGTACCTGCAGCCCGCTCCCCGTCAGGTCCTCCACGACGCCCCCGGCCGTGATGTTGTAAAACAGCGCGTTGATGGTGAAGTCGCGCCGCATAGCATCCTGCGGTGGTGTGGTGTGGAGTTTGGTGGGAAGCGGGTGCATCAGGGCAGGCTGCTGATGCCGTACGATGCGTGCCGTGGGGACACCTGCTGTGGGCTACGAGGCTAGTGGGACTGGGCTGCCACACCGCACGTGATACCACTGCCCGCCCGCTACCCACCTCACCACGGCATCGTCCACAGCAGGCTGCTCGGCGGCGCCAGAGGGCACCACGTACTGCACCCGCTGCCCAGCAGCCGTTCACTCCCGCCACCCGTATGCCGTACAGCAGGCCGCACGCCGTAGCACCGCTTGCCGCACGCACCTGCTCCGGCGTGCCGAACTCCATGGTGGGTATGCGGCTGTCCAAGGCGTAGGTCTCGGAGCGTAGGTTGACCAGGTCGATCCACACGTCGTTGATCTTCATGCGCGCCGTCTCCAGGTGCTTGCTCTGGTCAGGGTTGGAATGGATCACCGCGGCAGTGCGCGTCTCCTTGCCCAGCGACCGCAGGTACTCGTTCACCAACTCGGCGAAGTCCTGCCAGGCCGCACGAAATGGTCGGCTGTCGTCAACGCCACCAGCAACGCGAAATAGTCAACGCCACCAGCAACGCGAAATAGTGTAAGTGGCTATCAACAAGGCGCACGTGATTGGTGTAAGTGGCTACTCCTGCGAAGCGCCCAGCCACACGCCTGCGCGCACGGTGGACCCTTCTACACGTCTCTCGTCTGCGCACGGCGCTTGTACGACACTGTGCCAACGCGCATCCGCGACGACATGCGCCGCGCACCTTTCCCAACATGTTGTCGAGCGCAATATCGATGTCGTCCGAGTCCCGCCCCAGGAGCTTGTCGCGCACCCAGCCGCCGGCGCAGCGCAGCACGGTCCCGGAGTCCGCGTGCGCCACCGCCGCCAGCAGCGTGTCAAAGAGCTCGCGCTCCACGGGGGTCAGCGCGACGGTGTCCCATACGGCATGCATGGTTCTGGAGACGCCAGCCACGCCGCCAGCGCCACCGCTAGAGCCGTCCATGCTAGCGTTGCTCCTGGTGGTGATTGGCGCGCTGTGTTGCGCAGGGGCGGCACGCGGTGGCGCTGTGGATACGGCGCGGCGTGGCACACTAAAAACTTCAAAGGCGCGGCTGGTCAGCGCCGGCGTGGGGCTGCAGCTGATCGTCGGGCTGATCGGAAAGGGGGCGCACAACAGCGCGATTGTACGGCTGTTGGCTGCGCAGGCCAGGTGCGGGGGGGCTGCGCTCGGGCTGGAGGCGGGGTGCCAAGCCCTTGGCCTCTGGGGCCTCGCGCAGGACGCAAGAAGCTGCAGGGTCCGTGAGGGGTTACCCCGCAGGGAGGTGCTGCTGTGCGCAGCCGGCTCTCGCTGCGGCGGACCGACGGCGACGGGAGCGGATGCGCCGCTTGCGCTTGCAGGGAACAGCGCCCTGGGCTGCACGCGGACACAAGCGCCTTGGATGCGGGGGATAACGAGCTGAAGGTGGCAGTCGTGCAGCACTGTAGAGAAGGCCATATAGCAGTGGCCGGGTGGCCGGGTGGGCCTAGCGATGCGCCTCAAGGCAGTCACGCGCAGCTACACGCCATTGCCCCGAGGACAAGTGTCCATCAACGCCTGCATGGGCCCCCTGCGCGCGCGTGTGTTCACCTCGCAGCACTGCCGCGCGAAGCGGCGGATGACGTCATGACACCCCGCACCCCGCTCCTTGCCGCGCGCCGTCGTACCGAATCCAGGTGGCAGTTGGTGGTGGTTGGTGCTTTTCACCACCGCCACCGACGGCGCCGGCGCAAACACTCGGCGCGCTTGCTATTTTGCTTTGCTTTCCTACTTGTAATGCACTGCTTTAGCCACTCGACGCACGCTTTCTTCTTCTGGCACTCAACTGGATCCCACCCTCGCGAAGCATCGTCCCGACACGCAACCCTCCCCTTGGTCTTGGAGGCTTTCGCGTCTCCGTCATAGCGCGTACTTGCAGGATCTTGCTGGGTACTGTTTGTCAACGCTTTGGCCGGAGGTCCACAACCCGAGCATTGTTTTTGTCTTCAACCCATCAGCGCCTAACACAGGACGGACGGGGCTAAGCCGTCGCGAAGTAGCGGAGCGGCATGCAGGGGCCCCAACCCAGCGGAATGGCAGCTCTTGCGCTTCTACGGCCCCTCCTCCAGCATGCAGCGCGAGAGCTCGAGACAGGTGACGCATACATCATGGCCTCGCCGGGCGGGGTCGGGGAGGTTGCAGGACGCAGCGGACGAAGCGGCGCGAGTGGAGTGCGCAGCTACTTGGCTCAGGCAACGAAGTCCACAGCCTGCCTACCTCAGCGTAGCGGCACGTGCTGGCACATGTCGGGTGCTTGACGGCGCCATGCGCCCCGTTTTGCGATTGCATGCCATTTCGCGCATCACGCATATGGGTCTTGCCACATGTCGCCTGCGCCGCGCTGGTATGACGGTGGCCGTGCGCCACGCCTTCGTTTGATGGCATTGCGCGCGCGCATTCACACCATCATAACGTCGTCAGTCATGTAGCTGTCGTTCATAACGGCGCATGTAGCTGTGTCGCACGGGCCGCACTGCCGCATGAGGAAGCGGCTGCATGCTGTTCCTGCTGTGCTCGCAGGCTCAGGACGCGCGCTTGCTGGCGCTGCGCGTGCGCTGAGCGCAGTGGCGTCATCCTACTACAGCCGTAGATAGTGCAGCCCGCAGCAGCAGCGCCGCCACCTCGTCGGCCTCGCCGTACGCGCTCGGCGTAGCTTCACATGCAGCCGTTGCAGCGCAGCGCGCAGGTGCAGCGGTGGCGGCGGCGGTCGGCAGCGGCGGCTCCAGCAGCAGCGGTAGCAGTACCAGCTTGAGCATTGGCAGCAGCGCGCATCACAGCCGCCACCAAAGCGGCAGTAGCTACAGGCGTTGGTGGTCGTCGTCGGGCCAGGGCGGGGCAGCAACGGCTGCCGCGGCGGGTGCAGCAGCTCTGACGGCGTGGGGTACAGGACCGTTAGCGTGTACTGCCTTGGCCGACGCGGCACCTGACAAAGTAAGTCCGATCAGGATTGCGCCCGATAAGGAGCACGCCAGCGGTTGGTTGGTAGTAGTAAGCCCAGCCGGCACGTGCTGCCTGCTGCTTTGGTAATGCCAGCAGGAGCACGAATGATGGTATCATACGTAATGATAGCTACGGCAGCAGTGATAGCTACAGCAGCAGTCGCCTGGACGACGCGCTATGCTCCCGAAGTGCAGGTTTCGGGTAGGCGCCGCTCGCATGTACTTGAGCGCATAGCGTATTCCATGGCATGCATAAGTCATGGTAGCTATGCTATGAAGCAAGAGCATCCAGCAGCACGGCTCCTGATTCAGGATTATACAGCGCCGCCGTCCTGTTGCGTGCGGTACACCTGCAGCACTTGACGCTGTGTAGTAAGCCTTGTAGCCTATAGGCGTGCATGCATTATCTTCTGCCTATCGCCTAGCGTAGTCCGTGCCTGGGGCGCATGTGCACCGGTGGCCCTTTCATGCGCGCACGCGCGCCACTTTGTTCGTTTTGTTCGTAACTGTATTTGGCTTACTGCAGGTGACCACGAGCTGCGCGTGGACCACGGGCGTGTGCTGTGTTTTTCGCTGAATGAACACGGCGGTGCAATCCGCGGCCTGCCATTTGTACACCAGCGGGGGGACGGAGGTTTACAGGAGATCTGTTTGTGTGCGTTTTGCATGCCTGGGCATGTACTTGTGATAACTGAGGATGGTAATACGCGAGCGCGCCGGCTGTCGCACCGCAGCGCGTAAGCACCCATTACACCTTGTACCATGGCCTTCGTTGTTCAACGCATGTGCTCTTACAGCACATGCGTTGAACAACGAAGGCCATGCGCTGCTGCCCGCGCGGCAGCGCGGGCTGCGCATACCTGTCAGCTTACCGACGGCAAGGCGGCGTGCGTCAGTCGGAAGCGTTCGCACCAACCATGATGCCGGTCGCCCATGCATGACGAGCATGAGCCGCGTTTGTGATATGATTCGCCCGTCAACGCCCGTGCCCATGAGGGAGCCGCGGCCGCGCAGCGCGTTGCGCGCGCCGGCGCGCTGCCCGGCATGTTGCAGCAACGCGCGGTGCGGCGTGAGTCACACCGTTGCACCCTAGCATGTGCGCGTCGTGGTGGTGGTCGACGCGCGGTGCGGCGGCCCCAGCAACGTTGAGCGCGCCGCGCAGCGGCGGCGATGCCGCATGTGCCACCTACTGCCGAGCTTGGGGGCCCCTATGACGTGCGTACGGTTGTTCATTGCCCAACGAAGAGGTGTTGTTGCACTAGTGCGGTACGGGCCCGCTGCACGCGTGACATGCTCTCCGGGCGAACCACGTGCATGTCTATAAGGCTAGGCCCCTGAGCGCGGCCGAAAAGCGCCTACAAGAGACGGACATACTGCTTGACCCGGCAGCATTTCCAGCCACGAGGGTATGCCCTGGCATCGCGGGGTCCGGGCCTGGCGCCGGTCCGCTGATGACCTGCTTTGCGGCGCAGCGAACACGCGCCAGAAAAGCTATCAAGCAGGCACGTGCTGCTGCATAGTCTGCATAGATAGCATAATCGTCGGGAACAGCTGGTTGTCACCTGGTTGCTCCCGTTCGTGTGGCGCTGGGGCTTCGCAGTCGCGACATTTGCACACATATGCACACTCTGCCCAGGAACCGGGTGCGGGCTCTGGGGCCTGTGAAGCACTCGCGCTTGGTGTATGATCTTCCCAATCTTTTGGAACCCGTGCAAAAGAACCCGCCCACCCTGAAACAGACAGCTGCGCTAGGTGTGCCTGTCGCCTCCCGCGGACGGCCCCAGAACCATTCACTGATTGACCTTCCCTGGATCTAGCCGCCGCGCTCCACCTCTCCCGTGATGCAACACCACGAGCCGCGCACACCAATCAAACGTGCTCAGGCAGCGCCTGGCAGGAAGTTGAAGCACAGGCAGCACAGCGTAAGGAAACGATTATGTAGGCAAGCACAGCACAGGGGAGGGGCAAGCCGCACCTGCGTCATCACCTGCGCCACGCACTGCTTTTGTTGAACCCCGCAAGCGCGCCTGCGCGCGCGAAGCAGCACCTGCACACCAAAGCCGTGCCTAAGCGCAGCCATGGCTGCGCGCGCGCTGCTGCAGTCACGCATCGTCGTCCGCTCAGCGCTTGCCGGTCTGGAAACGCCCTGCGCTGGACGGTGGGGCGGCATCGTCGCAACCCGCGCAAGTGGGCACCGCTTGGCCCGCAACGTCGCATCCGGCACAGCCAAGGTCTGTCGGTGGGCAGGTCAGCTCGTCTGCTCCAGTTTGCAGAGCGCAAGCTGCTCGTGCCTTTGATGCCATGTGCCGTGCACGCACGCCACCGTGATACTCGTGCAGGTGGTGGTGTCGTGGGAGGCAAGCGTCATCGCCCGCACCGTGGACGTGCCGATCCAGCAGAGCCCACGCCCCACGGTCTTGCCAGTGCTGGAGCACGCGCTGCAAGCCGTCCGTGAGTCGACGAGCTTACAGCTGAAGGCGGAATCGGTGCAGGAGAACGGCCGAGACCTGCCGCGGGACGTGTGGGCCTCGGCTTTGGCCCAGGTTGGGGCCACATATACCGTCACGGCGCAGCAGGCGCAAACCACGCTGGATGCGCTGCTGCAGCGCATGGAGCAGGTTTCTGCGGACGCGGCGCAGGCGCGCAGCGACGCGGAGCAGGCGCGCAGCTACGCGGAGCAGATGCACACCATAGGGAGCTTAACTGCGCGGCAGCAGGTGCGGAACGCCGCTGCTCAGGTCATCCTGGTTGCTGGCGGCTTCCAGGACGTGCGCAGCAGCACGTCGACGCGCTTCAAGAAAGCGCACCGGCGCCGCATGCCGTTAAAGGCAGTGCAGTTGATGCACAGCTTGGGCACCACCGCCGAGCGCCTGGACCAGCTGTTGGACAGCCGCAACACGACCATCCACCCCAGTGGCCAAGCGGCATTTGACCGCCTCGTCATAGAGGCTCGCGAGGCAGCGGCAGCCGTGATGACTGTGCAGCTCCAAGAGGAGCTGCGGCTGGAGCTGTCCATCCTGGACAGGTACGACGAGCTGAAGAAGCTCATCGTGTGGCGCTAGAGCCGTACAGGCACAAAGGGGGCCGCCACGGGCCGCGGCAAGTGGACTGGCATGCATCTCATAGGTGGCAGGCGACCGGCGCCGCGGGCCATGCTGCGGGCGCTGGCGTGGCGTTGCGGCAAGTCCCAGGCGCGCCTCGCCATGCACGCGGCATGCGCTCCGCTGCTGCGCACCGCGGATGCGGCACACCCAGGCCATCCACCGGGGGCCCGCTCCGCGCTTCTGCGAAGCTAGGCCCAGCGCTCACCTTATTGCAGAACGTGTGCACCTGGGTCTAGCGCTGCCATTAGTGGCACACCTGGCTCTGGCGCCACCTTCAGTTGCGCTTGGTGGCTCTGGCGCCGCCGTCAGTAGTGCAGGTGGCATTTGCGCTGCTACCGCAGCCCAGCGCTGCAGCAGCACGGCCTTGTACAGTACCTTGGCTAGTACCTTGCATGGTACCTACCTGTATACCGTAGCGTAGCATGCAAATTCATGCAGGCTGGCAAGCAGGACCGCATTGTATTTTGTACCTTGCATATAGCATGCAAATTCATGCAGGTTGGCAAGCATTCTTATGTAGTATGATCTTCCCAATCTTTTGGAGCCCGTGCATTCTTACGTAGTATAGTAGTACCTTGTAGTAGTATGTATAGTAGTGCCTTGCATAGTGCCTGTGTAACACAAGATGTGCGGCGACGTCCTGCGACGTACGTTACCGCTGCTGCGTGTGCATGAAGCCCTTGGATGCGAGGCGTGTGCAACTCGCACGCCAAGTAGAAGTCGTTCAGAGCCTATGCGGGACAACTCGCGCACTCGAACTGTTACCACGTAGCGAAATGGTGACCGGTACCTGTCGTGTGGACGTTATCAAGGCGACGGATTGGAATGCACGGCAACCGCAGGGCGGCTTGTTGTTGGACTGCGCCGAACGCGAAACGCTTTCCATGCGGCATGCATGCTTGATTGGCTTGTGTTTGTCGAGAAGGGGGGGAGGATCGGCTGTTCTCGTTGTAAATGGCCCGCCCGTCTGCTCCTGCCACGTCCAAGTTGTTCCACACAGCGCGATGCGCCTTGTAACAGCGAAATAAGCCAATCCTTCGGCCGGCCCGAACATTCACCTGTGGCAATCCGTCGCACCCATGGAACGTCGCCTGCCGCTGCGGCCCGGCCCACGGAGGAAGGACAGGACCTGCGCGGCCAAGCCGTACAGCCGTACAGCAATAACAGTAATCACGCAGCACACGT